>CM070825.1:32155620-32195620 GCA_036326025.1 Chrosomus eos | reverse complement strand
AGTGTTTACCGAGCTTGATCACTGATGAAAATAAGTTGACTGTTATGAACATTAGTTCACAAATAAAATAAATTGTTTCATTTTTTACTACAGTTGTTATTTTAGAGTAAATGTAAAAATGATGAAAACACTAAATTGATGAGATTTATACTTGTTTTTAATAAAAAGAACATTAATTACATTGTATAGTTAATGAATACAAAATAGAATTGTGGTTTCTCTTTTTTTTATGTAATGTTTATTCAACCATAAAATGTGACAACATTAAGCGTAACTGGGACATGAATTTACATTTGATTTAAAATTAAATGTAAATAAAAAAATGTATTTACATTTTTTGTTTAAAACAAACGTATGAGGACTCCTCATTTTAGAGCACCACTGCACGCCATATATATATAATACTACACATTTTATTAATTGTTAAAATATATTTTTTTAAATCGTTTTTGGTACTACATTTTTTTCATACGAGGACGTTTACATCTACATGTGAGAAAGAAAGTGAAGAAAAGAAAAAGAACAGAACAATGAGCGAAAGAAAAAAGAAATGCTCATTTTCTCATGCATTTTCCTAAGGCCCCAGTCTAGCCAAACAGCCCTCGGCCCTCTTCTTAATACAGAATAGCAAATGAGGCAGAACGCAGTAAAATACAACACTGTCTGGTCTAATATATATGCCAAATCATAGAGAATTCAGCAAGTCTCTCTCTTTCTCTGATTTAATGAACCTCCCTACCCCTCCATATAGAGAAACTCCAAACTCCACTGCCTCCCCTCCCTTCCCCGCTCTAGATGTACATATAACAACCTATTCTTTATAGAGAGAGTCTGGCTGGCCAGTCTCCATGGCAACACCATCACTAGGCAACGGCCACTGCTCTTCCTGCTTTGTTTGGGAGCAGACAGGAGTGCAACTGTGGCAGGTAGCGACCGGGGCCTAGCGAAGCGCAGAGTGGAGACAGGTAAACTCATACGAAGAAGTATACTTGAGCTTTTGCCGAAATTGCCTGAGTCTAGCATAAAATTAGACTTTACTTGAGTCATTTTTATATAACGCATTACCAGTTATAATACGCTGCAGTAGTCAGCGCAGTCTCATCCCAAGAAGTCATATATTGACGTCTTGGGACGTCTTTTGACCATACGTCAATATCCGCCATTTTAGGGTACCCTTAAACGTCGGTTAGATGACGTTATCGGATCCTAACTCTACCCCAGACCTAAACCTACCCCGTCACCTAACTGACGTTAAAGGTAAAGCGTCAGTTGTATGACGTCCCAGGATCGTCATCTAAGCGACGTTTAAGGGTACCCTAAAAAGGCGGATATTGACGTATGGTCAAAAGACGTCCCAAGACGTCAATATATGACTTCTTGGGATGAGACTGTGTTACAATAGTTCCCTGTTCATTTTTAATGCATAGCTAAAACATTGTGCTTTTATGTTTAAGGTCAAAATCAAATAAAATGTTACTCCACTTTCTTAATGCATGTTCTATTTTTTATTGTGAAATATATTATGATTTGTTGACTTTATTCAAAATGTAGTAACATGTTCTCACTTAATCTGTGTTGATTACTTGATACTGTTAACCAATAGCCAAATAAATGTAGTAGAATTATAATGAGGGTATTATACAAGAGAATATTTATCAGATGTTTTCAAAATTCCTTTATAATCCATTATATATTATAGAGAGTTCAGGAGAAATGTTACCACTAATGCATTTAAGCCTTAGAGAAATCTATAACATGACATCATCATAACGGTATACATTTTTTAATATGAAACACAAATAATTATAAAGTTGTAAATAAACAATAATAAATGAGAAACAGCCTGTATGAGATTTATGTTACTCCATCTATATTGTTTAGAATGCTCTTCGTTGTTTCTTTACTTTAATCGAGATGATTTTTGGCATCAGTTTATTGCAATTGGTTGTTGTGCTGCTGTTGATGATAAGTTCAGCCTCCTCTCGTTCCCAGGTGTGCTGATATGCCATTATTATTTGTGCCGTGATTCAGCCTCACAATCACGATTCCTCTCGTACAAACAGCATGAGGGAATTCATCTGAAGAAGGGAGTCATTCCGAGCTTTCAGAGCCGTTTGCTTACCAGCCATAATCACTGCAATTGTTCATAAAAAAAGACTATGTGATTACTCAGGTGTGTGTGTGCATGTGTCACATGTGGAGGAGAAAAATAAAAGCAAGGAGAAGAGGGAAGAGGGAAAATAAATTTTAAACAGACAGAAAGAAAGATCAAATCTGACCTTCAATGCAATGAAAAACACCCCCCCCCCCCCACTACCATCTCTACAAACAAATAAACTGCTATACCCCTTCAACTGTCCTCCTGCTGACCGCTTGTGTCCATAAACCTCAGTCTGAATCTCAGTGTACAGTTTTTTTGTCTACTAACAATGGCCAACTAGTTCTGAACATTTCTACCACATCACAAATGATGAACTGTGCTGCTGCCTAAACACATTCAGTGGAAGAATCATTTTTTATTATTATTATTTTTTAATAAAATAGCCCACTTTAAAAGTAAAAAGGTATTATGGTTAACTAAAACTAAAATGAAACTTTTTGTTAACTGGAATGAAGCTGAAATACAATAAAAAAAAAATATTAGGCTCCTTGAAAAAGTTAAATTTAATGAAAATGGTCGCGAAGATGCTTGGAAGAGCCAGGACATTTTTTAATATAACTCTGATTGTATTCGTCTGAAAGAAGAATGTCATATACACATAGGATGGCTTCAGGGTGAGTAAATCATGGGCTAATTTACATTTTTGGGAACTATCCCTTTAAGTTAAAGCACAACATTTTCCAACTGGAAATAAATAAAAATGTAACTAAAGATAAAAACAGTTATAAAAATTACAAAAAACAAAAAAATATTTAAACAATAGCCTACTAAAATAACACTGATACAAAATAAATGTTAAAAAACGTTTGATCAAATGATTTTGGCGGTTAAAAACAAAATTGCATGCATTTTGCAGAAGAACATTGTTTTGGTTGTGCTTCGGCTCTGCATGACAGTGCAAATAAATATGGTTATCCCAATAATAAGAACAACAATGTAATAAAAACGCCATCGTATAGGCGTGTGTCACCATTACATTTCAAATCCCTCAGTTCTCGCCTTCTCTAAAATGCCAAGCCAATGTTGATTCTTGTTTTATTACGGGCTCTGTCGCGTTGTCTCTTTGCCAGCGACTCTCCAATGTTCAGCGTTTGTTTTAAACGGGTGATTCGCCGGAGCCGAGTTCGAGATTTAGCGGCTCCATGTCGACCGTTGTGACAACTAGCCTCTGCTACTTACACACCATACGTGTCAAAGTCGCCAGAGCAACTTTTCTCTATTTATGGATATGACGAGATGTATGGGCGAGTGACGTATGTACGCATTTCTCCACGAAAACCATCACTCTAGGTCTAAAATATAAACACTTATAATAGGCTTAAAAAGGTTAAAACACATTTTGGAAGAAGTATTGATAATGTTTTATCTCATTATTTGAATTTTGTTGAACCTTTAAATAAATTAAAATTGTTTATGAAAATTAATGTTGAAAAAAGAAAACAATTGAAATCAGCTAATTTAAAAAAACAAAACATACTCATAAAAGTGTCTGTTCATGAAACACACACTATAAACATTTAAAGTGTGTTATATCAAGTATAATCCTGGCTACTATTTGCTGTACTTTCATTTGTACTTTTATATATCAACAATTAAATGGCAATGGTATAATGTGACTTTACAGTGAAAAGAACCGTGAGATGACTGTGATGTAACAGCACTGTGATGTAGAATCACAATGATTATCTGATGATTTTACAGTCTCTCTTATCTCTATACCTACAAATGCACAGTTTCTTTTCTACATGTAAAACAATGCAACAACTTGTATTTATACTATTATCATGCATATTGTCATGTTCTGTCAGTATAGTCTGCTCTGATTAAAATTAAAATTTGAAAAAGTATTTTATTGTAAGAAAGTAGGGTTAGTCTATCTATCTATCTATCTAATCTATCTATCTATCTATCTATCTATCTATCTATATAGTTTTTTATCAGTGTTTTCAACATTGATAATACTTTACACTGAATACTGGAGTAGTGATGCTGAAAGGAATCATGAATAAATGACATTTAAAAAGTTTATATTAAAGGTGCTTTTACACCTGGATCGATTGGAGACGTTGTTCCGAAACAAAGGGGCGTTTCCCTTTTGGCCCGGTTCGTTTGGTCATATGTGAACACAACAATCGCACTCTGAATCGGAACAAAACAACCGAGCCGAGACCGCCTAGAAGAGGTGGTCTCGGCTCGATTCCATACGAACCCTGGAGCGGTTCGTTTGTAGTGAGAAAACAACCGACCCACGAATCGGAACAAATCAATATGTAGCCTGGCAACAGACGCCAATATCAGCTGATTTGTTGCGGGGGGAGACGCGTGCATATTAATGCGTAGGCTACTCTAGCACACACACGCAAGGTCTCTCGCGCTCTCCTTCTCTTTGTCGTGCGCGCGTGTAATTCCTAGCAGCTACTCTAGCACACACACGCATGGTCTCTCGCTCTCTCTCTCTCTCCCTCTCGGACGTCTGGTCACCCTATGTGTGTAGTGTCCAACATCCGGGAGATGTGTTCTTCCGACCAAATATCTGAGGCATTTCACCTCTTCGTAGCACCAAGTCAACCCGCGATTCATTTAGTGTTAGGCTACTGTTGTCATGGCGATGTCCCTCAATGAAATGCGCGACCTGCACGCATGAGGTAGTGACGTAATGGCGTAAGGAAAGCCCTGAGAAGGGTGCGCGATTTGGAACGCTTTACAACAGTGTGGTGTGAACAGAGTGACATATTAAATTGATTCGGAACAAAGTATTCTGTTTCGGATCTGTTCCGGAACAAAACAAATCGATCCAGGTGTGAAAGCACCCTTACTTTTAAATTGTAATAATATTTCACAATATCTCTGTTTATTTTTGATGAAATAAATGTAGCTCACCGTCGCCAGAATTTTAAAACATCACTGAATTTTAATGTATGATTTAGATGTATGCTTAAAATGTATATGCTCATTTGCAAGTTCATAATTTTGTTGATGAGCTCTACTAGAATACTTTTACATAATTTAATGTTCAAAAACGAATTATTTTTCTTATAATTTCCATTGTTGCAGCACCTGTTTTCACCCGCTGTCTGAACGCTTTTAGTTTCCGTTTCTTTAAAACCCGCCTCCCGAAAAGCGCAGTGAGCTCTGATTTGTCAATGAGTTACGAAAAACACATGTAATTTAAGACATGTTCTCTGACGAAACATTGAACATGTAAAAAATTCGCTATACACACACAAATCTATCTTGTTTTCTGGATGTTTCAATAACTGGAAAACGACAGATGGTGTAGTCTGCACTGATTTCAATTTAAAATTCAAAAAAAGTATTTTTTTGTAAGAAATTAGGGTTAAATCTTCTAAAATGCAGGCTGTTTTTAACAGCCAAACATTATGTGAGAGCAGAGTGTGTGTATATGTGTGTGCGTGTGGGGGAGGATTTTAACTAGAACTCTCAAATCACGAAATCCAATTTTCAGGTGCACATCTAGAGGGTCGACCTCAAATGCAAACAGCGATCTCCCCCCCACCCACCCACCATCTACCCCTCTACCCTTTTCCCTACACATTGACACCAGACAGCACCCCTCCCCCATGCCCTGCTGGACAGCCCCCAAAACCCCCTCCGTCCGACCAGCAGCACCACAACACTATATGAAAAAGAATATGAGCAGGCATGAATTTTAATGCAGTCACTCATCTCAGCCAAGCAGCCTCACTTCTGCAGTGGAAATAAATAAAGAGGGGGAAAAATACAGAGAACTGATAGATGAATCTTAAATCAAAAGGAGACAGCATAGGAAGAAAGACAAGGGTGGTGGAAAAAAGGAGAGAAAGCAAAAAAGGGATAGCAAAAGAGAGAGCAAGAATGAGAGGTGAAATCTCATCTCTTGGCTGAATAATCTGTCATTCATCAAACTGATAGAACAGAGAGAGGTAGCACAGCCGTAAAACGAAATAACGGCAGAGGATGAGAATTTTGGATTTGGTCTGGCTCCAATTCACCATCTTGAGTTGGGTGGCCCTGTTATCGTGCCTACATCTACATCTTTCTCTTTTGGTCTAAATATTGCATGAATAATGCATGGATCTAGGTTTCATTAAAACCTCTCTTATTAATAATATCGCTCGTAGTGTGTGTGTGTGTGTGTGTGTGTGTGTGTGTGTGTGTGTGTGTGTGTGTGTGTGTGTGTGTGTGTGTGTGTGTGTGTGTGTGTGTGTGTGTGTGTGTGTGTGTGTGTGTGTGTGTGTGTGTGTGTGTGTGTGAAATGAGAAAACGTACTTCCTGCAGACACTCACGTTTGTGCTCTGTCTGAAAAATCCTGCAAAATTGAACACGGCCCTAATTTTCTACACTTTTCTTTATAACCGGCAGCTTTCGAAAGCAAAAAGCCAGTGGCGGTGAGGGGTAAACAGAGCGATGGGCAGGCCAATTCAGCCAAGCACTCAGCCAGATAACTCTGGGAGGCAAATGGGCATGATTTCACAAGGACACTGCAATGAGGTCACTGTTACCTTGTCTTTGTCAGGCAAAAGGCTACAGACTGAACACAACAAAGCCATAAACAAGTGGTGATCTCGAAACTGATACTGTCACATGACTTTAGCGTGATACACTGTGCACAAAGCATTTTCCAAATCTGCATTTGTGTCTCGTTTAAAAATCTCAAAACTAAAAATGTATAAAAACAAGAAGACTTATTTTTTACAAACATATCTTGGAAAACTGTTTTTGTTTTTTTACTAATTATTTGTTTTTGAAAGAAAGAAAGAATTTTTAACTTTTATTCAGCGAGGACAAATATCTTTCAATAACCTTTCTATTCATCAAAGAATCCTGGGGAAAAAAAGTATCACATTTTCCACAAAAATATTAGGTAGCGCAACTGTTTTCAATATTGATAATCAGAAATGTTTCTTGAGCAGCAAATCAGCATATTAGAATGATTTCTGGAGGATCATGTGACCCTGAAGACTGGAGTAATGATACTGAAAACTCATAGGATGAAATTATATTGTAAAATATATAAAAATAGAGAACTACAAGTAATTTGAGATATATTCTCTGATGACACATTTTGCTAAAAAATGTAGCTTCTCATAAATTTAAATGTACAGGTATCTTGTTTTCAGGATGTTTAGAGATTTTTGCTGAAAAACGACCAAATCTTGATCACAAAAACTGCTGTGTGACTCATTGTAATGCATGTGTGAGATGGTTAATACCCTTTTCCACCAAAATGGTGCTGGTGCTCAGGGACGTCTCTCAGAATTTTACCACGTTTCACTGATTTTAGAGACGAACGATGAAGTAACTATGTTAAAACATAATCTCTCCAAAGACAAAAAAGACAACCAGGTTTTTTAACCATTTTTTTTTTTTTTTTTTTTTTGCATAAGTTTGAACAGAAAAACCCCCCACATTAATCTTATTTTTACAAACTCAATCCAAATCCAAAAATATATATATAATGTCTCAGTCCATTGGATTTCAAATCATTGTGCTCTTTTTGTCATTGGCCATTGCAGGTTTTGGACACTGTAAATGCATGAATGTGTAAAAAATACCTCGGGACATCAGCACCGTGGTGAGATGTAACAAAAAAAACATGAGAAGATGCAAAATTTCCAGTTTTCCATCATGTTTTTCCACATTGACAGTTACTATTGTTCTATGAGAAAGTCTCTTGGCATGGTTCTGACTGATTATTTAATTGGTCGCTGAAGTAGATATGGATATTGACAACGTCTCAACAAATGGATCAAATTTCATCATTTGCGGACACTGAATCCAAATCGGATTTATGTGCAGTGTGAATGAACACAAGCTTTGTTTAGAAGTCTTTTGCTTTGTTCATTACGTGTCGTAATTACCATAATTACAAGATTTGAGTGTGTTAACGTCTTCAGAACCAGATATTTGTTTCTATGGAAACCCATAGAACGCCAAATGGATCCAGGCTTTGACGTTGATGACAAAATACTTAATAACGATGTTAATTCACCACAATGCTTTAAAAACAAAGAAAGGAAGAAAACGATAAATATTATTATAATATTCAATATATAATGAATAAAAATCATAGCAATCAATTCACACATATTTGTAAATAAAATCTTTTTATTTCAGACAGATGGGGAAAATAAAGTGGCTGGAGTAGCTTTGCAGCACAACAAAAGTAGGAACAAAAAGGGACAAAACAGGATGTCAACTGCTGCATTGGGCACTTCCAGTTAGCTTTGTTGGTTATAATGAACGATCTAGTTCTGTCATGAGTTGTTGTGGTTTTGGAAACTTTAAGTGGTATCTCGCCCCTGGTCCCTGGCGATAATGGTGCCTGGTTTAAGACCAGCAGAGTCAATTACGTCCAGGCCAGAACCACCTTTAATTCATTGGAAATGCGTGGAACAGGGCCAGATTGAACAGCGGCTCCAGCACCAGCACCGGGTCAGTGGAAAAGGGGTATGAGAGTGGGTTAACTGTGTTAGAATAGTTTTACTCTATGGGTTGTGGTATGAGTGTGTAATCCATGGCTGAGGCTGATGCTGGGCTCACGTTTGTGGTTGTTCTTGCGCTGGAAGGGCAGCGTGTGCCGCTCGGAGTCTTCCTCACCCTCCTCGTCTGCCAGGTGTGTGTGAGTGTAATGGTAACTCAAACCTGGACGGTTCTTGTAGCGCTTCCCACAAACTAAACACAGAGGAACACACAAGGAAATAGAAAGACAACAAAACTGTAAGTATGTGTACAAGAGTTTGCTTAACCTTGTGATGAACAAAAAGTATTAATTATGAGTATCATTATATTTATGAAAAAAGAAAATTATTGTTGTTTTAGTTATTTATTGTCAATCATTTTAATTAATTTAGTATTATAATTTAGTAATAAAATTAGCTATTATGTACGTAATTATATTTTATCATCATCACTAATTTGTTTGTTTAATTTAATTAAATAAGTATTATTTTGTACACTAAAAGCTATGATATAAATATACAGATACAGTTTAAGATAACAGTAGAGAATATTGTCACACCATGCAAGATAAGTCGCCACAATGAAACTTGACATTAAAAATCCCATTATCAGGGGAATTGCATTGTACACGTTTATATGACTATATGGTGCTATATTTGTAGTTCTACCACTCCTTCCCCAATGCTGGGTTTGGAAATGAATATAGAGTTATATTCTGTGTTCAGTTGTTTTGTGCATGATACTCACTGTCACACACATATGGCTTGTCTCTATCCTCTAGGGATGCTGGGTCCTGTCTCTTTCTCATCCCCCCAACACCACATGCCTGGACAAAAATCACATGTAAACACACACAGATTAATGTACTGTTCCCGACCAGTCGATTTTACACAGGTGCAGCTAGAAAACCATCGTTATTTTGGCCTTACGGCGCTGCGCACCCCCCACTTCCTTCATCAAGCTTTAAGCAAATCCTCTTACACAGCATTGCATTAATTACACCTAGCACACAATTATCACAGCATCTCTTCTACATACTGCCAGCTAACTATGTGGGGTGTGAGAGATCTTAGAGGAAGAAGTGTGCCCCAATTAACAGCGCAGAAGGTGACAGAATCTAGGGAGAGAATCGGAGACAACCTCGTATGTATTTCCAGCCTGATCTCATGAAAGTGCGTATGAATACCACGAATGTTATTTCTCGTGGCATTTATACGCCAAAGTCAGTTTTGACGTGTATATGATACGCAGTTTTCGCGTGCATATGATACGCACTTTATGGCGTGTAATACGCACGCACCCCATCCCCCCCTCCCCCTAATCCTACCCAAGGGATTTTCAGTGCGTAGCATATGCACGCCAAAACTGATTTTGGCGTATAAATGCCACGAGAAATAACATTTGTGGTATTCATACGCACTTTCATGAGACTGCGTTGGTATTTCTGCTAGACTACAATACTGAAAGTCACATGTATTTCTGCCAGGGTCGTGCGCGGCACACCATACATAGACATTTTAAATTTGCTGAATTTGAATTAACATAGCAAACAGAATGAACAATTGCCATTCAAACTTGAATTTAGAAGTATACTTCAAATATAATTAAATTATAAGAACTGTAGATTTAAGTAAAACGTTAAAAAAATCAGTATGAAATAATATTTTCATACACATCTTATGCAGAAACATTGTTAATAATAATCAACCTTTAGAAATATGTATTTAACTTATTTATACATGTAATCAATTAATTTTCCTTTTCTTGACTAAGGTGCAATACGTTCTCTGATATGTTCCTCTTTCCCAGAATACTATATAACATTATGTAATAATTTAACTGAAAAAATAATATGGTTACCATATTATATGGTGTCATGTGGCAATTGTTGTTTTGATGGCAGAAGAGTCAATATGTCTAATCAGTTTGTCAAACACCAATTTCTGCATAAAAAAGTATACATTTTTGTAATGTAAGTTCATGTAAAATTCATCATATGTACCAAATTTAAAACCAAATGCCCAGTTGTTGTTTTTTTAAGTCTTATTTCACTCAAGAACTTATTTCATCAACAAATATAACTATGTGTACAGTTTTCCTTCTTCAGGCTGTGGTTATTTCATGGCTACTGCAGCTTGCATGCATTTCTGCACAGAATCACTTACAATTCAAGCCTTTCATGTATGTGGGGTTATAATTACAGATGAACTTAGCCGTGTTTTCAGTGTGCTATCAGACATCAGGTGTTGTCTTTAAAGTGGTATAAAAAGGATGTTTTTCATGGCTGTTGGGAAGGAGCTGCTTTGAATCAACGCAAACCCAGTGGAACGCAATGATGAAAGGTACTCAGGGATCAAACCTGGAGATGTACTAAACAGCCATAATGGATCAATGGCTGATGAGCTACAATGGCCTGCTTTGTTCAGAACGCAGCCTTGAAAAAACAGGAATCCCAGATTAAACAAAGACCCTGCAGGGCTCACTGCAAAACCTACAGGTCTGCGATATATTAAAACATTCAATTTGGGTTGTGGGTTTAATTGCTACCTAGAGGAGTGGTTCTCAACTGGTCAGTTGCAAGCCAACAATGTATAACAGTTCTGTTCTGACAGGATCACAGACAGAAGGAAACAAAACAATATTAAATGCAAGAAGTATAATGTACATAATGTAAATAACAAATAAATTAATAATAATACATAGTTATGATAGAAAAGTTGCTTATCAACTTCTAAAAGTTGTTTACATTCCCAGCATCCCAGCATCTGAGCCACTAAGGACACCGCGGTTGAATTTCATTTATGAAAGAAATGTGCCGTAGTGAGTCGTTAAAGTGTTATATATTTGCGCAAATCATTTTATGACGGACTGCTTCACAAACTAGGGTCAGTTCAACGTTGGATTTGCACAAAAATTGTTATTAGATTAACATGATGGTACAAGCTAGTCGATTAGTTGAATCAACTTAACTCCACAACAACTACTTAAATTTATCCACTATCCGTTCAAAATTGTCCTCTGAGTCTCTCCATCAGTGTCCGACTCTGTTTCGTACGTAAGGAAGGCTGAATATCGCTTCTAACAATTTCTGACATTTTGGATGCATGAAATTCTCCAGTTTGGTTGTTGCCGGTGTATCCGGAGCACAAGCTGTAAAGGCTCCACCCCTTTCTGGAAAGGGGCAGGGAGCAGCAGCTCATTTCCATTTAAAGGGACACACAAAAACGGCGTGTTTTTGCTCACGGCTAAATAGGGGCAAATTTGACAAGCTATAATAAATGATCTGTGGGGTATTTTGCTGGAACTCACAGACACATTGGGATACAGGACTTACTGTATATTACATCTTGTGAAAGGGGGCATAATAGGTCCCCTTTGAGGCTGTACGCCTAATCAAACTCTAGAAAATACATCTAATAGCATCTAAACTACTAAAGGTATATCAAAATACAACCCAGGACCATATCCATTTGGCTCGGAATAAATGAGTTCTGAAGCAAAAGCAGTTGAATCTTCGTGCATTGTGAGTAATCAGCCTGCAAAACCTGATGATTCACTCTAGTATTAGTATGATTCATACTAATTAATTAGTCACTGCAGGTCCAAGCAGAACATGTTATAGCTGCATGTGTTTTACCCGTCCTTTGGTGCGATTCTTGCGTTTGGGAACGTCCTCCTCCATCTCTTCCATGTCCAGCTCGTGAGGAAAATCTCCCACCAGCAGCTTCTGTGACCACAAAGAAAGACCAGCACATATGAGTCAGCTGTACTGTATGAACAACACTGGGAAATCTGGTGCAGGAAAGAATAACAGACTAAAAGAAAAAATATATATTGAAAACGTTTTATATTGGTACACAATAAACAAGAGCTTGTAATGGAATTAAGCAATTTGTTCAGGTTTACCCAGCGGACACTGGGTTACAGTTGCTTGAATAAACACAAAAAACTTAATTATCTAGTTGACAGTATTTTTAACATTTAGGTTACCAAGCAAAAAAAAGTCCATTGTCTATTGTCAATATGAAGTAACTTATGAAGCACAGATCAAACAGAAGTCACTTTCAAACCGAGCAGCTTTGTGTTGTTGGTCAATGCGCTGAATGCATAACGATCAAAATGACTGATTTTTGTTTTTATTTTTTTAATTTTTTTAGACTAAATATAGATTTGCTAAAGTATGGGTTTATAACATGAAAAAAAATCTACTAATCTATATCAGCCAGACTATTGCTGCATCCCTAATTTTCTTCGCCTGTCTGTCAGGTGAAATTCGTAGGTCTGATCACTTAAAAAAGTAAATAGCACACACCTCACACACCTCAGGTAATTTTGACAAAATGTTGCTAATGTGGTGCACCTTAAAGGCTCTGATACACTCACAGCCGCCCAAACTGCTAGAGCGGTATTTAGATGAATATGGTGTACTGTGTGCTTTTCTCTCAATTATAAAACAGTTAAGTTAAGAAAGCATCATAGCAACATGGATATTTTTGTACAAGCTCTGCAATTAGGCACATCAGTCAAGTCATGTCACATTTATTTTAAAAGCACTTTATACACTAGATTGCTTTAAAGCAAGCAACGTTCAGTATTAAACATGAAAAAATAGTGTGTGTTGCTTTCTATTACAACTTAAATGTCTATAACGCAGCTCTCCGGTGTGTTCATGTTTTTACTCGCGACTGACCTCGACAGAATGAACAGAATAAATGAACGAGAGAAGATTTCCATGTGAAAGAAGGCGGAGTCTCAGAGCCACAAACATTACATAATTGGGTAATTGGGTACATAATAAACCATGGACCATTTTGAAAACAGACTTTTTGAAATCCTGAAACAAACTCCAAACAAACTTTGATTTGGCCTGATTTAGCTCGAAATTATGTCACACCAGTTCATTCTTTAATTTCGCTTGAAGTATATCAGAGCCTTAACTGTGTTGATTGCCTTTAAAAGTGCACTACTGTAAATATACTCGTAGTATGTGGCTGTGGGAAGTGAACAGAGGTAGCAGGGAGGCACATCGCACTTTAACTCCTGCAGGGACCTGAGGCGATACAAGCAGCATGATCACAGGTCCGCTCCCAGGGGAAGGAGCGCTCTAAAGAGTGACTCTTAATTGAAGTGCTAATTGGTTAACTGTCCACCCCTGGGATAGATGTCATGTTGTGTGCTAAACAGTGAGGGTGATGACACTAGTGACAGCTCAATCAACTGGCAGGCTGGTTCATTAGGATCCATAAGCATTCACACATCAACACGGTCAAAAGTAAGTACCAGTAAACTCAGAGACGTTGAAAATGTGCATCGGCTCTCCACAAAATCAATACAACAACACGGACAAACACACAATAACAAAAATACACTCGCAAGTATACACACTTTGTAGTTAACAAAGAAGTGGGGGTGTGTCAGCCCTGCAGGAATTTGTGTTACTGCCAAAAAGAGACACAAGTACTACAGAGAAATCAGAAGGGGAGAGAAAGAGTAAAAGAGAGGAAGACGGGAGAAGAGAGCAGACAGAAACTATATTGTGTTGAACGTGATTTCACCAAGTACAACATGTTCCTGGATCAACATCTTTGTTGATCCTGGAACAACATTCCAATCAAAAGTTAGATTTGAGGGACAAGTTTACAGTTTATGTCAAGTTTAGACTTAAACTCTGATTTTAGGGATAAGTTATGGGTTGGGTTAGGTTTAGGACTAAAGTATGTTGTTTTGTTCCCAAACACAAAGGGACAGTGTCTTGGTGTGTACTTCAAGGCCATAGTGTGTAAAATAACTCTTATCTAGTTGACTGTTGAGTGTGTGGCTACAAAATCTTTCCAGGGGGAACAACTCAATAGTAGAGGAATCTCTTTTACCTGGCATTCACTCATGGGCTCCTCCTCCTTTGTTTCAACTTTCTTATCCAGCAGTTCTCCACTGAGGAGTGACTCCAGCACAGGACCCTCAGGAACACCCCCTTCCTTCTTTAGTGCTGTTTCATAGTCTGAACACACACCGGAAACAATTATTACGCCAAGGCATTTCTACACAGCTCATAAAACATATAAACATATTAAGCAGCCCAGCTGTTTTGAAAATTGAAACAAGAAGTGTTTCTTGAGCATCAAATCAGCATATTAGAATGATTTCTGAAAGGATCATGTGACACTGAAGACTGGAATAATCATGCTGAAAATTCAGCTTTGCATCACAGGAATAAATTAATTTTAAAATATATAAAAATAGAAAACAATAATTTTAAATTGTAATAATATTTTACAATATAACATCTTTTACTGTATTTTTTGATTAAATAAATGCAGTCTTGGTGAGCATAAGAGACTAATTTAAATAAGAGAAATCTTTTAAATCCCAAACTTGTGAAGAATGGTCATTTGTGTGGTTTTTGTTGTTGTTGTTGTTGTTGTTGTTGTGTCTTTTTTTCTGTAAAATCAGACTAAGTAGATACCTTAAGTTTCTGTTTTTCTTTCACTGACTGAAAAAAAAAAGTTTTTAGGGTGTTGAATCAGAAAATACAATTGTACAACATACAAAAATCCCCCTAAAAAATGGATAAAAGATTTATGCGTGTCCTTCTCGTCAACACCAGCTCTCACCGATTTTAAACTCGATGGGTCCAAGACGTGGATCCTCTAAGATGTTTAACCGTCTCTTCTTTCTCCAGCAACGTGCTGGATAGGTATAGAGCTGCCCTGGAGCCACACCTGGGTCAAACAGAACCAGAGGCGGATAGTAACATGGCCTAAACATCCAAAACCTTAAAATCACCCATGTAGTACGATATACTGTACACATAGACACACACCTGGCCCACGATGGGTCTTCTCCATCCATATGTAGCAGTTACTCTGTGCAACGCCCGTTTGGGAGTCGAGGAAGGGCAGGCGCATGGAGCGCTCAGCACAAAGTCGAGCATTATAACTGCGGCAGTGCTCAATGGCCTCGCGGTAAAACTCCTCACCAAGGCTGGAAACAATTAAAAAGTGGAAATTTGTTACAACAAACACATAAATCTACGAACGCTTGATTTCACTGCTCAAACAGCTAATTAAAAACAATATTTATTATTTAAAGGCCCATGAAATCAAAATTTGAATTTTGTAGATTTTAGTTTTGAAGCCATATGGGATTCATATTTAAGCACATACGCATTCAAAATGTACAGTCTCTCTCTTCTGGGAAATTAGAGTAAAAAATATTGATGAGTCATGTTGCGCTAAACAGATTTTTGTCCAAGTAACTTCAAGGGGTCTTTAAATTTTCATCCTTCTATGCAGAGAACTCTTTGTACTGACATGCAGGAGGTAAATACATTTCTAGGCTGGCATTTTATTAGAAGATATAAATTTAATTTCCAGCTCTGTTAGCAACATATCACATGTGCATTGCAGTATATATATACTGTACAGAATCTCACTCGTGGATAAAAGGGTCAGGTATTAGGAACTATTGTTTAAAAACACTGCACCATGAGAACTGAGGTGAGCATTAATGGTTCATGTAGGGGGAGGAAAAGCACGCAGTCAACAGTTCTGTCCTCAAGAGTATGTTTGCATGCTTGAAACTGGTCAGGACAAACGTACCAGCAGTGATTTTATTGCTGAGGCTGCAGTGAGAAACCTGCTTAGCAAACTGCTGTATTTGTAAAACAATTTTAAGATCAGGGAAACACTTTATAATAACTCATGAATAAGTCAGTAGCAACAGTATATTGCTTTACAGATAAGTAGTTAATTTACATTCAAATTTTAATAAGTGAAAACATATGACTCAAAGTTTAATGAGATTTCTTACATTTTGGCGTGGGCGGATGGGAGGCTCCCTTGTTTATTTCAAATCTTAAAAATATATGTATATTTGTTTTAAACTGTAATTGCTAATAATACAATATTAATAAAATAAAAGGCCACTCAAGTGTACTTAAAGAGAGTACTTTCATGTTTCTTAACACACTTAAGTACACTTAAAAAAAGTGCACTTTCTACAGTAATAACATACATTTTTTAACAGAAATGACATTGAACTTTGAAGTATATTTTACCATAAATGCTTGTCAGTACATTCAGCAGTACACTTTAACCATAATTCAAGGACAATTAGAAGTAATTATAAAACTAGCACAGAATGGCAATTGACCAATCAAAATCCAATATTTTAAAGTAAGACATGTAATAATGAATGGCAAAGTTATAAATGAAAGTTTCATCGAATTAAGTCAAGATATTCCTTTGGTTTTGCTAGTTTATTCAGCATTGAAGGTTATTCTATAATGTTTTCTCTCTCATTGTTAACACAAGGAAAGATCAAAAGTGCAGAAATAATTGGGGGTGCTTAAAAAGTCCTGACAATAGTCTTCTTAACCCTTCGGTTGCCTTTTCTCCTTTCTTTCTTTTTGCAAACCAGCTGAATAAATGATAGTTAACTCCCTGCTACGTCATAAGCTATTGTAAAAAATGAACCCTATGGAGGTATTGGTGAGGACAGGAGTTTTGGGACACAGTCTGACTGGTTTCTGCTGATGTGTCATCGTTTGTTTCATTGAAATCAAAAGCGCTGGTCTGCGAACAGGAGTGAGAAATGGAGGAAAATTGCATCATGCAACAATGACTGCATCCCTAAAACAAGCCTGATAACAAATTGACAGAGGCTTGAGGTGATGTTGATGCTGTAAGTGTAAATCCATTGTGATTGGTGAACTCATCCATTTCTCCTTGCGGGGGAATGATGAAGAGCCCTGTGGCACAAGACTAACAACTCAGTCAGACTGAAATAAATAACCCTCATTTCTCCAAACAAAATGGCGGCCAGAGCAAAACACATTTTCTATCTAATTTAGACAATGTTTGATTTGGTGGCAACATCTTGGTCATTCAGTGTGGGCTGAATCAGTCCTCAACATGTGGGTTGAAAAGTCACTAAGTGTGCAGGGGCAGTAAATTACAGGGCATCGAATGTCATGTGCTCAGGTCCACCTGAGAGGAAATATTAAGTCCTGTGGTGAAGTGCTGAGGTTCTCCATTTAAACACCTCTACACACAGCAGATACTCATTCTGCGGTCAATCTCACACAATGGACCAGCAATATCTAAAGGTCAGAGAGCGAGGAAAAAACGAAGTTTGGAGCCTCAGTGATATGTGAGAAATTGTTTTTCAGGGTAAGATCTTTTTAATTGAGCATTCAATAATTGCTGTAAGGCTTTCTGATTGGAGTTTGAATGTTTTAAACAGAATACTTCATTATGAGCCTCTCAAACAGTTGAAAGGAGTTGGGTGCAAAACAGCAGTTCCCTCAAGAACTTCCTGAATCGCTGAGATTAGGTGGCTTCTCTGTATGCCGTGGTTTGTTTTCATATCCCACGAGCACAATGAAAAAGCAATCAATTATATCTGAAATATATGGAGCCCCGCACATGACATGCAGAAGAGAACAAATGTTTTATTGTGGCCACAAATTTGTTCTTACTTACAACTTATTAACATTGTACTAATTTGTTCCTTCATTTTGTCCCAAGAATTCCATCCCAAGATTTATTAGGCCTATTTTGTTCCCTCATTTTAGATAAATCGTGGCCTTCTAATTTGCAGTGACTTTAAAAAAGTAATTAGTTAAAGTTACTAGTTACTTCTCACAAAAAGTAACTTATTACAAGGGAAAGTAACTATTGCGTTACTTTAAAAAAAAGTTTAAATAGGCTATGTGAAATAACTTGGATACCCCCAATATTAAATATGTTAAATGAATGAAATGGACACTAAATAGATACATTATTATTATAAAACATTGTACACTAATTTACACTATTTTATAAAATGTCTTCTTCTATAGTCCTTTTCTCTTTCAGGTAAACAGATTTTGTGAAGCAACCGTTTGAAGAGAATCTTAGCCATGTTGAGCAAGTAAGTCACAGTTACTTAAACTGTCAACGTGTTTATAGGTTCCTCAAATCAATCGATGTTGTCTCAATGAGCCCACTTCTGCTGCTGGTTTAAAGTGTGGCCACACTAGCGGAGTTTCTGCAAAATGTAATGGGCAAAAAAAATATGTCAATAGTGTAGCAATGTATGAAGTACAGCTGCCAATGAGGTCACTTTTAAACCAACAGCTTTTATGTTGGTCAATGCAGCAAATTCACTACCAACTTGAACCCAATGCGAAATCTTAGTGGGAACCTTTTCTGCCCTCTATTGAAATTCCAGATTGTGTGGATTCCTATTGAAATGACCGGACTATGCCAAGAAAATTTCACCAAGGCAATGGTAAATGTCACAGCACTTTAACACTCTGTGTTCTGCATATGACTGCACCTGTGAGGAGAACGAAGATTAGATCAGTGTATCGGATTTAACAACCATACCTGTTTTTTATGACGGTTCCACTTGATTGCCTTAGAAGAGGGAGAAAACAAAAAGACAGAAACAGACATGAGCAGATGCAGAAAATATCTAATTCCAGGCTATGGGGGTTTTGTACAATGAAAGATCATTAAATAAAATGGAATTCCATTCGAACTAGCTAATGTTAAATGAACAGAAAAATAGCCCAGCATTAATTGCATAATGCAATACCATGAACTACAGACAAAGCCTCTTAACCATGGTCAACCTATATAGGGTATTACTTTTTCCAATGCCAATATTTAAAGAACAGGATGACCTATATGACCAGTATAATGATGTAATACAATTTAAAGGGATAGTTCACCCCCCAAAAAAGAAACTTTCGTTCAATGTTGTTAAAAACCTTTATGACTTTCTTAAACAACAAAGGAACACAAAATTAGATAGGCTACTCTGAAGAATGTTTCTACTGTTTTTGCCAAAACATTTACTTTCCATTTACTATCATTTTTACTACCCCGAATCCTATTTACTTTCAATGTATTGACAAAAAACACTGATTAAGAAAGAAAGGAAAGGGAAGGAAAGGAAAGGAAAGGAAAGGAAAGGAAAGGAAAGGAAAGGAAAGGAAAGGAAAGGAAAGGAAAGGAAAGGAAAGGAAAGGAAAGGAAAGGAAAGGAAAGGAAAGGAAAGGAAGTCACACCCGCTGATTAACTGGCCTGGCTTATATCCGACTCTGAAACTAGGATCGGATACCTTGACAGTGTTTTTTGACTTGCCACATGAGCAGCATGAGGCAGCGGCATGCAGTTTTACAGCTGACAGGATAAGCAGTTACAGGAATAGCAGCAAACAGAAAACATTTCTTATTGCCTTTTTAACTACATTACTGAGATATGCATTATTTGCAGTCATTGTATGCGTGCTGTATGGGAGCTCCAAAAAACATTGGGTATCTTGGAGGAAAGCTGACAGAATGGAGAAATGGGTGAGGTTAGCTAATATAAGAAAAATCAATAAGAGGAAGCAAAAGCCTGAAGCAAACCAACCAGAGTTTGGCTTGTGTGCGGGCAGAGCTGGCCAGGAATGGCATCCACGGGGAAAAGTGTGTATGCCAGTGTGCCATGAGGAAGCGCTTTCACTTCTTTGTGAGTAAAACTATGCTGAGAGGGAGTGAAAGGTCAGTGTGTGTGTGTGTGTGTGTGTGTGTGTGTGTGTGTGTGTGTGTGTGTGTGGTGTGTGTGTGTGTGTGTGTGTGTGTGTGTGTGTGTGTGTGTGTGTGTGTATTCAATTTTAGCCTTGAGATAGTTGATGCTGAGTGCTATGATTTCACTTTGATCTAACTGACCAATGAGTAAAAACACAGCAGGAGGAAAATACAGATTAACATTAGTTTGGTGCCCATTTCTGAATCAAACAATATATTTTGTGCACAATATAATAATAATAATAATAATATATATATATATATATATATATATATATATATATATATATATATATATATATATATATATATATATATATATATATATATATATAATATACAGTAATAAATAATATACCATGACACCATGATTTTTGAATACGTACCATGGAGGTACATGACATTTTTTAAATAACACTAGAGTTCAAAATGTGCAGCTACTTTATTAATTGCACAAAAAAGACACACTATTGGTGGGCACTTTTCCATAGACTTTTGTTGTTTTTATACTGATGATGAATGATAATTTTGTTCTTCCCCTTACACAACCTCTACTCTTCAGAAAAAAAACATTTTTACTAATACATTCATATATATTTTTTTTTCTTAAGACATTTAATTTGTTTATGTAATATGTACTAATGAATAAAATTGTCAATAAATCAAATTGATAAACAGACATATTAAACTGTTTATTTAATCAATGTTTTAAAATATAGTAAACATGTACAAATTTTAACAGTAAAATATTAAATGATTTTTAGATGAAACATTTAATTAAATTGCAATTTTTTCAAAACACTTATTGTTTTTCTTTTCCTTGCTAGTCACAGTGTCATCGGACAGTTCACACAGAGCAGCCAAGCTTTTGACATTTAAATAAACAGTTAAACATTTATTTATTTGTCAATTTCAAAAGTGATTTAAAAATGTACTAAATAGTTTTATGGACTATATAAAAACTATGTATTATTGAAATCTAAATATACAAACTAAATAATATAATATAGTATAATATAATAATCAAGTTGATATTGATAATTGTTTCCTTCTATTTATGTTTAAGTGGCAGTCCTTGTCCTACTTGACGACTCTTGACTTGTCACAATAATGTTGGCAAATCCTTCCTGACCCATGCAGATAGAATGCAATTTTTCCCCAATAATTTCAGGTAAAAGTGAATAACTGTGATGTAGACTTGGGCACAGACTTGAAAGCCTTAGAAGGAAATGGGTAGTGAAAAAGACACAAATGCAAAGCAACTCACCCCTGAGGTTCAAGCCAATGCTCCCTCCCCCCTCTGCCTCTTTCTAGTCTGAGCACAGAACCGTCAAGCCCCCCTTCTCCATTCCATCACCTCACTCCTGTGTGTGTGTGTGCTAGTGGAACAAGTCTGGCTTTCAGTAATAAGTTGACAGCTGTAGAAAATGGCCGCTCTCAGTTTGTTTGCTTTGTTACACAATCTCATTATATTATACTGTGGCAGTGGCCTTGAAAGCTGTGAAATGTGTCTTGCTGGAAGACGAAGGAAAGCCTGCCATATGGAATACAGTCTGAAAGTAGGCCGAACTCTGTGAATTCCTGTTTGCTCGATCAACACTGTTCCTTGCAGTTCTTTCTGTAATATAATCACAATTCTTCATATCATGGGTGACCAATGTTCGACTGTGAATAAGCGCCTATGGATTTCATTAACTCTTTTCTCGCCATTGATGGAATTTTCCAGCAATCTACGTTTTCACTGTTATACGGGGGGGGGGGGGGGGGGGGGGGGGGGGGGCGCTATTCGCATCTTCTTAAAGAGTACTGAATACAAAACACAAGCGAAGAAGAAGCAGAAACACAGTGATAAAAGACTATTGCTTATGCACATGTAAAATAGTGCAATCATCAAACATTAAACAGCATATAAATCAAAACTGCCTAACGTTACTGCATGAAATGTTGTCCCAGGACGAGCTATAGGACTGTGAAGCTTTGGGGTTGTTGATGGACTCAATCTACTCTATGTTTTGATCATCATTCTGAATCCAATCCGGACGTAGTCTTTGACAAAAATGTGATATATTCTGGGGGCCATGAAACTTAAACACACAAATAAAAACTGGTGGGGAAAGAGTTAATAGAAGTGAGTGACTGTTATTGTGAAGGAGAATTTGGACAAAACCTTTCAGGCCGGACTTCAATTTGTCAGCATCAGTGACAAATGGAGCACAGATCTAATCAGATACATCTGAGGCAATTACTCTTGAATTTTCATTACATTTGAGTTTGCTGCACAGTGTTGCTATATTGGAAGCATATATCAAAGCAAAGGCTAATGAAAGAAAGCCTCCAAATTATTATCTACTTTCTTAAAGCTATTTTTGGTAGCTGCTGCCCACTTAAAAAGTCCTTTCTTTGCAGCTAAAGCCTTTACAGGGAATTGTCAACATGTCAAATCCTGCAATAAAATGTGTTCAGCATTGATAACGCATGCTTGATACAATATGAATGCATGCATGTAATAACCACTTACAATTTACACAAAGAAAGCCAGGCTGACACACACACACACACACACACACACACACACACACACACACACACACACACACACACACACACACACACACACACACACACACACACACACACACACACACACACTTGCTAAACAAAGGAAAACAAGAACAGTATTCAAGAGCATGGTGCCTTTTCCCCAAACCAAAAGAGAAGGGGAAAAAAATAAATGATTGGAGAGGAGCGCTTCGAGCATCCACACTGTCACTCCTGTGCAAAGCTCAACTATGACCCTCAAAAATAGAACATCCTCCAAAATTAGCTCTTCTTCTGTAGCCTATTTAATTTAAACCAGCGAGGAGGCAGAAGGAGATGTTGTCCAAATTTGTCTTGAAATTTACTGGTGTATTCCTCATTATACTCACTACACCGCCAGAAAACTCCCCACAGTGCCAATTAGTCTCAATTAACAGTTGTCCTTTTGAAAAGTAACAGAGAGCTCCCTCTAGAGGCTGCACTGTGTCAGTAAAATATCAAACTCCTGTTGAACTACTGTACAGAGACTCCCAAGTGATTGAATGCAAACACACACATGCTCAGAAAAAAAGAAGGGAAAAAAAAACACAATATAGGCTACTATTTTTAATTGAGTAATTTAGTAACCAGTAACTGTAAGTAGCTATAATAAAGATATATATATTTAATATTCAAATAGATTGAAAAATATTGGGTAATAATATTTTATATGCTCCAGGGTCATAAAAAAACACATTTTCATTACTAACAATATCTTAATATTATGTTTCTTAATATTATGAAGAATGTAGCTGCACCTACATGAATTGGATACATCATAGTGCCTTAAACTTCTAAAGCATTTTATTTGTTGTAAAGTATTTATTTTTAACAATTAGACTGTGAAATGAGTCGGTGAACCTAAACCTGTTTATTGTGGTCTTCTCACAATAAACATTAAAATTCTACAATTTGTGTAAATGTAACACGATTACTGTAGAAAAGGTCTACATTGTAAAGAGTGTAGCATTTCTCATAACAAGAAAAATAATACATATATCAATTAAAAAATAATGTCACAATTGTAACATTTTTATTTAATTTTAATTGTCGGATTTAGTTAAGATGATCAAGACAGTTGTTATTAAAAGAAAGAGAATCAAAAGAAGAGCAAATTGAGTTATGTTAGATAATAATTTATCTAAGATATCTAATAGCTCTCGCAAAAAAAAAGGGGGATTTGGGCCGTAATGCTTTTTAAAATGTCATACAGCGTGCCTTATTCATGAACTGTGCCAGATAATCTTTACATAAGCCTAAACTCTACTTGCCAAAAAGTGCAGTGGCACTACACCACAACATCAGATGGTAATGCCAGCAGTCCATGGTACTTCATAGAATACTACGGTTCTTCATTGTAAGTGGATCTTAGCATCACATGTGGGTGTAAAGGACTGGATTTCTGTGCTGGTGCCACTGATGGTGGAGGCTGACTATTATGTTGATGTGGCCCACAGTGTTTCCATGAGCTTAGGACTGTTAAAAGAGGATATTGGCACGCCCATCCCCCATCAGTACTGTAGATTACACTTTGCAATAGCAACCTCCTCGAGCACCTCTCCCTTTTCGTCATCCGCCCCACTACCCCTCCCTCCTCTTTTTCACTACACTACCCAGTCAAATGATTTATCTCATTTCTTTCTTCATCTGCCTCTCTCCCTCTATAGAAGTGCTGCAACATTTCCTCCAGCCTGCTGAAGACTAGCTTATTGAGGACTGGAAGAACTGCAGCACATTAACAGATGCATAGTCAAAACTCAGCCCTGCATTAGAGGAGGCCAAATGTTACATAAACAATTATGAATCTTATCGACTTAAATTAAAATGCATGTTGATTATGTCGGACAGTGGACAGCCAGTATACTAAGACTAATCTAAAGAAGTAAAGAACGGTATCGGAACATTACACGAAATGAGTAGTAATATAATGTAAATTGAAGTTGATGTGTCTGGTGAGATTTGGACCCTGTTCTGTCACAAGTTTCCATCCGAGGATTGATTTTGCACAAAAAGGTTTAGTCACTAGTGCATCATAATGTTTAATAAGATAGCTAATGGAAATGTTAATTATCAATAAAAAAAATTGTTTAACTCTAGCTAGCGCATAATTATATATCGAAAAACTCATTTGGAAACCCTTTATTGTCGAGAAAAGGGGCTGTAATGGTGGTGTCACATGACATGCTTTCACGTCTGTATTTTGATCCCATTAAAGTTGACATGAAATTTTACCAGAAATTATTTTTTTTGCAATTTTTATTTAAATGTCATTACTTGACTTTCTGGTTAAATTTTTTTTTTATTCTGATGACGTATGCCAGATAATTTCGTCCTCCAAAAATGTTGTCCACTAAATCCCCGCCGCTCCACAATCAACTCTAAGCTGGCTTTAATTTTTAAGTGCAATGCCCTCATCTCAAAATCCAATCAACAACTGATGGATAGAACCAAGTCTCCACCCTACATTTCTTTCCTTTTTTGACAATCTGTTATACTCCGGTATACGTCACAATACAAAAGAAAACATCTGTCGCTGCTTCGGTTTCATTGCGACTTTAAGCGCCATTTCTTTGTAGTGTTCAAGGGTGCGTTGAACCTTTTCTGACTTCATACACAGTAGGCAAAGACAATTCTTTAAATTAGAGCATTATTTCTCCATGTGATGAAGAAATGATTAAGAAGAGAAAATTACATTTATTTGAAAACAGGTTGCATATATGACATATGAGTGCTTGCATGCAGAACAGCACAGTTGCTTTCTTCACATTAAAATGGCACCAAATGGAGCAAAATGTTGGTATTTCTAAGTTTATTAAATATTCCAGCTCATATGAACTTGTCTATGAAAAATGTGTTAAACAAAGTCAAAGGATTTGCCCTCAACCGCTATCAGTGGAGAATTCATTCTAGTTCACCAAGCACAAATCCAAGGATGCACAAAGCAGCATGAAATTACTTCCATATTCATCAGTATCACCTTGGAGAGGAGTTTCAGTTTTAAAAAGTGTCAAAACATCTCATTTGCATGCAGAACCAAATGAGCTATTTGAAACATGGCGAAAGTGTTAATGCTGAAGATGCTCAATGAATTCTCAGAGATTGTCTGCTAAAGACACCTGCGTTCACAGTGGACCGTGATGCTAGCAAACACCCGTGCTCAAGCGGAATACCCAGGATCCTTCACTGCTGTAGACAAGAGAACCATATATCCTCACAGGCATTTGTCTACTATATTGAATTGCCCTGCTGTGTTTGCTGGCACAGGCTATGTGTTCACATAAATCGTTGCCTGTGGTGTAACATGGACCTGATGTCCTGCCACATGTTTCACTTCTTGAAAAGACTGCAGGATGGACAGGGATGCTTACAGGTGCACTTGTACTGCAGGGTAAATCCCATAGCTTATTATAAGACTATATCACAGTTTCACTGCATAAAATACATATTTGGGGACCCATCAACTGATTTGTGAGCTCCGCACACTAAAACTTGCCTTCCAGTATGCAGTTCTTGCGTGATGCTCTTCGCAGATCGTATTTAAGCCTTTATGTTTCCCTCTTGGACCATCTATGGTTTCCTTAAAACGAGTATTCATATAGATCTCCAGTGGAAATGGCTAGTGGGACAGTTTGTCCGGTAGAGAGATGAATATTTCGACCCTCTGCACTTTAATAATATCTGAAATCTTGGGAGAGGATCTATCCACCTAATAACGGCGAAAGAAGAACAGCTATAAATCTCCTCTGATGGACCCACGTTTAGCAATGGACTATGCCATAGCTGCTATTCTGCTTCAAAAGCATGTTCTGATTCATACTGACACACACACAATATAGCGCTCAAAGTACACGCAGTCTCATGAGGCTGAAGATGCCCATGTAGAATATGCAAGTTATACTCAAAGAGTGAACAAAAATGTCTATACCCTGATGGTTGCAGATGTCCACCTCACAATGTCGAAGCTATATATTTGAGGGACTGAGGGACATTTTACATTTGGATATAGAGTACTATAATACTATAATCTGCTAGAGGCTGTACTAGGCACAATCATTATTTGTTTAAAGCATTGCCCTATAGGCAATCTCAGCTCAGGCCAGTCTCTGATTACGTTATGCAGTAAACCAGCTCAACATATCAGTGAGATTCATCCCGTAGAAAACAGGCTGAAGTTGAAGACATTCTCAATCAAACAATGCTTTTTGTAAAAAAATGATAGCTCAAACCATGTGGCTTGTTGAGGAGAGGTGTGATATTACTTTTCGAAGTCATAGGTCTTACAATTTTCGCCTGGGAGAAGATAAAATGGGTGAAAAAAAAATCCCATAAACTTACACTGATAGAAGGACCCAACCACATCTAATGTCCAGAATATTATAGAGACTCCGGGGTGTGCATTTCTGACCGGAGCCTGTAAGCAACCAACAAAAATAACCTAGCAAGCAACTGGGGTGAGAATCAGTGATATTTTATGGATATCTGGGTCTAGTCTAGTGGAGCAGGGTGGCTGATCACCATTCAATGATAGCAAATTCAATGTACACAAACTTGCTTTAATGAAAAAAATGATTTTACACAGCATTTACTGACACGAGGAGAAAACTTAAAGCCCCCAGAAATAAACATTTTTTAGCTTTTAGTATGAATATGTTAGCTTTTATGAATAAGCTGGTGTGTTCCATGTGGCATTTAGGAGATTTAAGCATACAGTCTCTCACTTTCGCTAAAATGGATCACAGATTTTTATGACATCACCGCTGACATCATCTTCTCATCACATCTTGTGTCCAATCAAATACTCTCTAGAATTTAACGTATCATCAGCGGCGCTCAGATGTGCTTTCAATGATGCTGTCAAGTACGACTTGCAGTCTGTGAGGTACACTAAACGCTATTGGCTATTTGAAAAGAGGAAGGAGCTATTAAATATGTCCCGCCTTAGTTTCCCATTTCAGTGGAAATTACGTCAACGCATCATACAAAGCTGCGCGTTCCACGGCATTTCAGTGGGCCTTTAACTATTTGAGAAGATGGCGATATCTTATGAATTTGTATAATGCGATTGATACGGAAACATATAATTTAAAAAAAGAAAAAAATGAATGTCCACCCCAAACCTAACCATAATGTCAGCTAATAGTACAAAAACATACAAATGAGATCATACAAAATTAACATGAACTAACCACCAATTCACCAAAATGTAAAATAGTGTTTTGTGATATAACTTCACAAAAAATTACAGTATCATGAGGTAAAATAATAAAATTTAAAAAAAATCTACTAATATCCAGACATTTTTGCACAGCCAAAGCTCCTATTCTCAAAACTACTTGACTCAGATGTTCACACTGACAAGACTGAATCATCAGCAAGCGACACCCTCCCTCTATCCACATCTGATGATCTTCCCACAAGGTGTCTCACCTCCTCCCAAAAGAAAAAGAGTAAAAGTGAGCATACGCGTGCCTCTCTAACCTTCTAAACAACTGCAACACAACTTGTACACTACATATAGACTATACATATAGCTACACATTATAAGATCCCTGAGCAACAGTGTGATGACTGACAGAGAGTTAGGTAGCTTTGGAGAAATAGGTCATAGAGCTAAAAATACCTATCTGTGTCTCTCTCTCTCCTCTTGAAGACAAAGAGAGTCTCTCTGGAAAAAAAAAAGTGAGTGAGTGAAATGAGGAGAACAGCCCACCAGTCTCAGAAGAAGAAAAAAAAAAGCCCTTATAGAATTGCGGCTGCTTATGCAAACAAACATTAAAAAGGGCCTGAGTATAAGGATGGGGAGGAAGGATCTACAGCGGGGTGGCAGTCTTCGGCTCAAGAGCGACAGTGTGAAGAATTATCTAGAATTCATTTTTCTCAGATCAGTGAGGCAAAGCGGAATAACTATCCAAGAAGTCCGCATTCCGCCATCCCATGAAATGACTGGGAGAGACAGGGCACCATCACTTTAGGAGACAGAGAGAGATAGTGGAAGATAGAGGAGAAAATATAGACAGTAAGTGAACCTGAGTAATTACTAGAGAGATTTGAGGACCAGTAGAGGTAGAAAGACTAAAAAAAAAAAAAAAGCACAACGAGAACAGTGAGAAACTAATTCAATGATTCAAAGATTCCCAATGAAATGTCATCGTTTTGGTGAAGGCATGCCAGTTAGCAGATAATCAGCAATCAAGGCAGGCATAATTTAATCACCATCTCCTAAAAATTAGTGATTTATAAAAGCCAGTAATGTAAATTAGATTGGCTCCTCAACTGATATCTCCTCATGGCTCCAGAAGTACTGCACTTTAACTGGGTTCTTTGAAGAGGGATATTGAAGAGCGTAATCCATCACAGTAATTCAGACGCTGATTGCAGACCCTCTTTCTGTTCATTCATGTTTCTCATGCAAATATTTCAAACGAACCAAGATGCTCACCTGACCTTGTACAGGCTGAAAAACATCCATCCACATTCAACAACAAAGTTCACCGCTAAGGGAAAGTGATCGAACCAAAGAGGAACCAGTAAGAAACTGCAGGATTTGAGTTACTTACACAAGTCATATCAAAACTGCGGATTTACAAAATCCACAGACATTTTATTCCTTTACAGAAAAGTATTATAGTGCTACTGAAGTTAATCATAGTTCTGAATGATTGCAATATTCATGTACTGGCAACACACAATAAGGTCCCATTAGTTAATGCATCACCTAACATTAACTAACAATGAGCTTTTATTAATCTTTGTTAACCTAAGTTACAACTGTTAGGGTTAGGCTAGTTCATGTTAGCTCAGGTCTGTATGTTAGCAAATACTTGATTTTAATAATGCATTGGTAAATTTTGAAATTAACATCAAGTAGCCTAGCCTACAATGCTTCAAAAGTAGGCTATGTTTCATTGTTAGTAATGATTTAACTAATGATAACAAATATAACCTTATTGTAAAGTGTTACAAATAGCTATTTATATGATAAACTATGGTAGCCTAACTTCATAAAAACTAAGTTACGGTAAACATTTTTTTATTAATTACTAGCTTACTAATTACATCTTCAACAGTGTAATTACTGTAGCTAGTAATTACTCCATCTAAAAAGTATTGGATTACTTTTCACTTTACAATAAGGTTCTACTAACTAGAACAAGTAGACCTAACTGTAGGCTAGGCCTAATTATATTAAAGAAAAATTAAGAGTAATCCCTTACTTTACTTTTTCGAGGGAAAAGTAATTAAATTACAGTAAATAGATTTCTTAGTAGGGTGATTAATTACACTCAACACTTGTTAATGTATAGTATGGTACAGAAAATTGCCGTTTAATGCCCATCTAGCAGTTACGCGAATGGCATTCGTGTGCATTTAGAAAGGTCATGTGACAGGTGTGTAGGCCTACCTCTCTCCATATTTTTAAAAACAACTATATTCATGTATTTGCTACACTCAGGCCTATATCCGTCCCACATAATTTGGCATGTTTGAATAAGTATTTTCTACAACATATTTGTCTAAATTCAAATTATGCCAAAGCTGAGTGTAGACTAAATGTGAATAACCGGTATTGTATTCAACACCCGAATGTCATTTCACTTATATTACTATCATTTGTTATTTTTGACACATTTTTGAGTTATAATTAGTCATAAGGTATAGCATAAAAGTGTCTTACCTCATAAAACCTTGCATCCTGTCTGACTCTGAATCCTGCGCGCGCCGCTCTAGTCAGTTAACGGTTTTTGCGCGAGTGGGAAATGTAGGTTGTCTCGTGCGATCATTCAAAGTTGAAAGATATAATAATATTTAATATTTTACTTTAGCCGAATGTTTGGTAACTGTGCCCATTGTGCCATTTTTTAAGTTAAAAAAGTAGACATAACATTCCACAATCGTTATAATGTAGCCAGGTAGCTATTTTTTTCAAACGTAGCCAAACATGTTACTAACGTGACGTTGTAAACTGCAACCAAAAACAACGTTGTGAAGACGTTTTTGAGCTTGCAATGGGTCAAGGTAGGCAATCGTGGTGCAACCTCCCGGGTTAAAAAACCGACACGAGTGCGATTTCCCCTTTATAAGATATGAAAGCCACAGTCACATTTGCATGCCAAATACAAACACGTCTCCCCATTCCGAAGGTCCCAGTCTCTAGCAGACGAATGTAAAGCAATTTTTGGCACTGAGCCCGTGTGGCGTCTGCGTGCCGCACGCCGAGAAAATGTGACAGTGTGCACAAAGGAATCTAATGGAAACTTCACAGAATGTGCATTGATGCAACGGCGCATAAGAGATACGAAATGTTACACGCCACTAAAATATCATGTGCATAAACATGCATTCAGCATAGAAACAATAACACTAAATTCATAGATGCATGTGGTTTTGTAGCCACCGTCTAATGTGATCAGCGCGTGCAATGTAACTGAAACATGCTTAGTGTGATAAATTGCAACATTCTCCAGTTCAGGCAGTTTGCACATAGACAGCGCTGTTATACAGACAGCATATACCAGTTCGTTTTGTTTGGCATCATTCTATACAAAAGCTAAAGCAAAAATGTTCAAGTGCCATCGTTTATCTTGAGACTCGGTGACCAGTGAACTCTCCGATCCCAATACCAACAACTGTAAGTTCCTAGTGATCAATAGGCTACTGACCAGGGACGCCGGGTCAACATTCTCAACATTCCTCCATATCACTGTGCATATGCAGAAATGACACCCGAGACTCTGCTGCACTTTATAACATGCCATATTTGCCCAGATGACAAAATGTCGTCGCATGCATTATGATTTATTGCATTGCAACATGCATTCGTAGTTAAAACCTCGCCGGCATTTTATACTTTTTAAAGATGTTTGCATATTTGTGAATTTGAACGAACGCTGTTTGTTGCGTGACATGCATTCAAAAAAGCATTAAAATATAAATATTTTTACTTACGATTTCAGAGGATTTTGGACCACTGTGGCCATTTTGATATAGAATGATACAATGTAAGACTGCAGATCCCCGGTATTGTACATGTAATATAGCAGCAATTTCAATTTCATTCATTCTCTGGGGCTGCGGCTGGATCCGCTAGCCAATAGGAGCTCGACTGACTGATGGCAAGTGAAGGGAAATGTAGTTTTAGTTCCCTGATGTCTTCTAGAGTCAGCGGCGCGTGTACTACAAATAGCACAGTGCACTGCGGTTAACTGTATACTAGTCCCGCCTTGATTTTGTATGGGCAAGCCAAAACATCTACTGTAAATTCAAGGTTGGATTGCTGGACTGTCTGTCAGTATTTTGCTCTCATGTTGGTAGCTTTTTTTGATTCGTAGAGAAATGGGAATATTTTTAGATAGCGATGGATGGCAGAAAGAACAGCATAAAGAAATCGTCCGTTCTTACAATGCATGTAGGCTACTAGAGATAATCACAGAAAATGTAGGTATAGGCACTGATCAATATCACATAGCTTTATTAAATAGTTTTATTTAAAAAAAATAGGCTATATATAGGCTACATCCATCTTACTAATATAGGCCACATCATGTAGCCTATATTTGTACACACATTTATTTTCCTATCACTCCATTGACTTCCACTGTGTATCTATAGCCTATACTGAGCTAATATTTTTCATCTCCTAAACCCCTTAAAACAAACTTTTTTACATTTTCATTAAGCATGCTGTTTGCATGACTGTTGCATTTTTTACTGTTGGTATATAGCCAATATATACACACACACACAATAATACACACACACACACACACACACACACACACACACACACACACACACACACACACACACACACACACACACACACACACACACACACACAAATAAAAAAAAATATATAGGACCTATATACATATATAAACTACAGAGACAATAACATTATTACTCATTAAGGAGTTATTCTCCTATATGGTTTTAATGAAATACAAATTTACAAATATTGTGACAAGAGGCCTGACTGACCTCTAAAGGAAATGGAAGTGACTTATAAAGGGCTCTTCAGTCCAGTTAACTGCAATGGCGCCACTTTGAAGGCATTCTGTGACATGTGATATTTATAGATCCCTGCTAACAAATATTTAATGAACCTTAGCAAGCTCTATGGAAAGACTGTCTGAACAAAAAATGTCCTGTTGATTCATCAGGGATTTCTGCAGAGCACAATTTTTTTGCATTTTTAAAGGGGGTTTTAGAGTTGAGCTAATCTTCAATTCATCATGTTGCGATGCAAGAAATCCTACTAATATTACTGTAAACATCAGGGATATTCAGTTTGCACCACTACAATTTTACCCCCAAAAAATGATATACTTATAGAATAATGAGCTAATTGTAGAGCTTATTTAATGGAGACTTGTTTTTTATTGTCCAGGTTTGTATTACAGTATGAACTTTTGTTTTCTGCACACAAAGACCGACACAAGACTGTTCATCACAATATCCACTAGAGGGCGTCAGAAAGCGCTCAGTAATACATAATGAAGCGCTTCATCGAACAGCAACAGCGCCCTCTTGAGGTCAGCTACATATGTAAGTAAGTAGTCCTGGGGCAGTTGTAGTCTAACTAGCTTTCCGGGGAGTTGGAATGGTTTTAAATCTTTCACTATGTCTGAAACCCTATTGAAAGATATGGATGAGATTAGTCTCGGGCCTGTTAAGATGGAGGAGGAGAAGGAAAATGGACGGAGTTTCTCCTGGTTGACGAAAACGAAAGCTTGCAGGTTGTTTTTGTTAGCTTCTGCGTTAGCCATCAAGCTATAGGTAAAACAAGCACATGCTATTTGGTGTCTTTGTTGTTTTTATCACTTGACAGGTGTTGTCAATTCACGAGCATGATAGTACTAATTATAATAGTGTAATATAAATAACACACAGATAAACTAACCCAAACTGTCAATATTGCTGAATCACAAGGAAGATGTGTCTTTTGTCAACATTAAGGATCTCACTGACATGTATGGTACCATGGTTTGTCCATGTTTTCGGACATTATCATAAGACCAACCATTATATTGTTAATACCATGGTATAAAATTCACCTTAGTGAAGGTACACTTCACGCAGTCAACAGTTCACATCAATGATGTGTCAATAGCCCATATCTACTATCACTGTATGTACGGTAACCGTCAACCATTCATGAACAAGTCAAGCCATCTTCCACAGCATCATTCCCGTCAGATGGACGGTTTCATATCTCACGTCTCCAACTATCAACATTTCATCATTGTTTTACAAAATAGAGCAATACTCATATTACACTGTTGTCTCATACTCGAATAAAAAAGTCCTATTCCACAGACCATTCCACCTCATGATAAGACACTTCTCAAGGTGTCCCCTGCATTCAGACATTCTGATGTGTTTTACAAAATTAGAGCCCTCAAGATCACCTGTTTCATACTGATCTAGTCAACCGCTTCACTGAGATTCTCAGTGTCCCCTCGTCAGATCGTTGTCGGCCCAAAATCATATCATCTATACATAATCATAAAGTCTAATTTCCACAGACCATTCCACTCTAATGGAAGATCACCTTTCAGTGTCCTGCAAAGTTTCAGGACATTCTGATGTTGTTTTACAAAATAAGAGCCCCCAAAACTCATATATTAGCTACCTGTTGTCTCCATACATTCAGAAAATCATAAAAATAAAAGTCCTAATTTCCACAGACCAATTCCACCTCAGATGGAGAGGACACCTTCTCAAGTGTCCCTGCAAAGTTTCAGGACATTCTGATGTTGTTTTACAAAATAAGAGCCCCAAAACTCATATATCACCTGTTGTCTGCATACATTCAGAAAATCATAAAAATAAAAGTCCTAATTTCCACAGACCAATTCCACCTCAGATGGAGAGGACACCTTCTCAAGTGTCCCCTGCAAAGTTTCAGGACATTCTGATGTTGTTTTACAAAATAAGAGCCCCCAAAACTCATATATCACCTGTTGTCTCCATACATTCAGAAATCATAAAAATAAAAGTCCTAATTTCCACAGATCAATTCCACCTCAGATGGAGAGGACAACTTCTCAAGGTGTCCCCTGCAAAGTTTCAGGACATTCTGATGTTGTTTTACAAAATAAGAGCCCCCAAAACTCATATATCACCTGTTGTCTGCATACATTCAGAAAATCATAAAAAAAAAGTCCTAATTTCCACAGACCAATTCCACCTCAGATGGAGAGGACACCTTCTCAAGGTGTCCCCTGCAAAGTTTCAGGACATTCTGATGTTGTTTTACAAAATAAGAGCCCCCAAAACTCATATATTAGGCCTACCTGTTGTCTCCATACATTCAGAAAATCATAAAAATAAAAGTCCTAATTTCCACAGACCAATTCCACCTCAGATGGAGAGGACACCTTCTCAACGTGTCCCCTGCAAAGTTTCAGGACATTCTGATGTTGTTTTACAAAATAAGAGCCCCCAAAACTCATATATCACCTGTTGTCTGCATACATTCAGAAAATCATAAAAATAAAAGTCCTAATTTCCACAGACCAATTCCACCTCAGATGGAAAGTACACCTACGCAAGGTGTCAACTACAATGTTTCAGGACATTATGATGTTGTTTTACAAAATAAGAGCCACCCAAAACTCATATATATGCTGTTGTTTCCATACATTCATAAAATCATAAAAATAAAAGTCCTAGCTTCCACAGACCAATTCCACCTCAGAAGGAGAGTACACCTTCTCAAGGTGTCAACTACAATGTTTCAGGACATTCTGATGTTGTTTTACAAAATAAGAGCCCCCCAAAACTCATATATACACTGTTGTTTCCATACATTCAGAAAATCATAAAAATAAAAGTCCTAGCTTCCACAGACCAATTCCAACTCAGATGGAGAGTACACCTTCTCACAGTGTCCCCTGCAACGTTTCAGGACATTCTGATGTTGTTTTTAAAAATAAGAGCCCCGCAAAACTGATATATATGCTGTTTTGTCCATACATTCAGAAAATCATAAAAATAAAAGTCCTAGCTTCCACAGACCAATTCCACCTCAGATGGAGAGTACACCTTCTCAAGGTGTCAAATACAATGTTTCAGGAGATTTTGATGTTGTTTTACAAAATAAGAGCCCCCCAAAACTCATATATACTATTGTGTCTATACATTCAGAAAATCATAAAAATAAAAGTCCTAGCTTCCACAGACCAATTCCACCTCAGATGGAGAGGACACCTTTGCACAGTGTCTCCCCAACATTTTCAAGATATAAAAGTAATGAAAAAGTAATCTAAGTTACTTAATTTTGCATTACTGTTGCAGTTAAATTTTCTACGCAAAATGTTGCAGATAATTTTTTATTTTAAAGTATATATAGTTAAAATAATGAACACTTTTACCGACATTAAGCTTCCAGTCCTGAAACGATTTATTATGCCCCCCTCTAGTGGACAACAGCTACCACCAGTCCAACTTGGCATATGCATACAACCATGTAACAGTGGTTCCCTTTCGAACGGTCACTTCGTATTGCGTAGCTATACGCAGTGGGAAAACTCCTTTTCCTCGATTTACTGAACCTCTATGTAAAACACATTTGCAGCTGCACAGCAAGCACATGGAGCGTCTCGCTCGCTCATAGGCTGTGCTGCAGCAACTGCACATACAATGGCGCGGGCGCCTCTGACGTGCGACCAATGAGATCACTCTACGTCATTACACGTCAGAGCCCGTCATAGGGGCGAGGCCTTAGCCTATATAAGGCCCTGAATTCGCCATTATAGCAGATTTTACTCCTTCAGCGACAAACTATACGTCTCTGTCTGTTTAACTGAGCCTTCGCTGTCGAACAAGCCCTTCAGCCTGAGCGAGCATTATTCAGCAGATTACGTCTTCTTTAGCCGTTTGTCTCCTGACGCCGTCTCATCTGTGGCTATCCGGCGATATCCTTTCTATTGCTACACGCGAGGCGTTGTTTCAAATGCCTCGTGTTTCGAACTGCGCCACGTGCGCACGCAAGCTGCACAAGGCCGATCACCATGCGCGATGCATTTCATGCCTTAGACTCGACCACGCGGAGAAGGCCTTCTCCTCCGGCAGATGTGCGGCCTGTGAGAGCATGTCCATCTACTCTCTGCGGACTCGGCTAGCTCTCGCCAGGGAAGAAGACGCCGCTTCGCCCGCGCCTCCTCCCTCGGCCCGTCTTCAGCCGAGGAAGAAGCGCCGCAGCCAACGGCAGCCCGAGAGCATGGATGTGAGGTCCCCGCGTGCCTCACTCTCTCCTGCTCGATCTTCGGGACACCAACAGGCCCCTCGTCATAAAGCAGCGCCATTTTTTTCTAGAAGTTCACGAGGAGCTAACCAAGGCATGGCACACTCCTTACTCCACACGAGGTGCTGCAGTTCCCGCGACTCTCTCCTCTGTGGACGGCGCGGCGGAGAAGGTGCCGCCTCTAGAAGAGGCCGTAGCCGCTCATCTTTGCCCGAACACGGCCGCTAGCTGGCGGACCAGAGCCGTGCACCCAAACAAACCGTGCAGAAGCACGTCAGCCCTCCTCGGACCCGCGTATTCCGCCTCCGGGCAGGCTGCTTCAGCCCTGCACACGATGGCTGTGCTGCAGGTCTACCAGGCCAAACTCCTCCGGTCTATGGATGAGGCAGGCCCGGATCCAGAGGCCTTTCGGGACCTCCGCAGCCTGCCCTGCAGCTGATGCCCAGCGCCAGTCAAGAGCTGCGAAGCGCTTCCCGATGCCCCGGCGCCAAGGCCCCACCGAAGTCATCCTAGCATGTGGCACGAAGAGAGAGGGCCAGTGTCCCGCGCCGGCCGGACCACCCTCGAAAAAGCACACAAGACTGCCCACAGCCCCCTGTTCAGTTCAGGCGGATGGGGATTTTATTTCTGTAAGCAGGCCCGCAACAGTAAGCGCGTCTTTACAAACAAACGCCGTTTTCACGGCGACCCAAATAAAGCAAAAAAAGATCATGTTTCACAAGCACAACACATGGGTTCACGGTCCCCCTCAAATAGGTGGCCCCTCCCCTGTTGTAACACTGACTTCCCCACACGCAAATGCCTGTACAGTCAGTCAAACACTCAATGTATGCATTAATCACATTATAAGGGTTTCAGGTCCCCCTATGTTAGTCCCCCTCTGGCGGGCTCAGGACTGGTACCAAGAGGGTGTGACAATGGGGACATTTTCCAGAAGGAAAGTGTCTTTACAGATGCGTCCAACCTGGGTTGGGGGGCATTACACGAGGGCACGCCTGCATCCGGCCTCTGGTTGAGCGCGGAGCAGAGATTACACATCAACTGTCTGGAAATGAAAGCAGTTGGTCTGGCCCTGAATGCATTTCTGTCGAGCCTCAGGGGTCATCACGTCTTAGTCCGTACAGACAACATGTCAGTGGTGGCCTACATAAATCGCCAAGGGGGCGTCAGGTCAGACGGCCTGCATGCTTTGGCGAGAGATCTCCTCTTATGGCCACAGAACAATCTGAGCTCTTTGAGGGCTGCACATATCCCGGGCATCCAGAATTTGGGCGTGGATATGCTCTCACGGGGCAACACTCCCCTCTGCGAGTTGTCCCTGAACCCACAGACGGTCAGTCTAATATGGGAAGTATTTGGCAGGGCCGAAATCGACCTGTTCGCCTCGAAAAACAACACCCATTGCAATCTGATCTTCTCGAAGGACAGGGACGCGTTGGCCCACGCCTGGCCCAACCCGGCCCATGTATGCTTTTCCCCCCGTCTCGATGATTCCGCAAGTCATCAAACGGGTCAGGGAGAGCGAGTGCCCAGTCCTTCTGGTGGCTCCTCATTGGAAAGCCGTAAGCCGTGGTTTCCGGAGCTGGTTCAGATATCGGACACAGCTCCATGGCCTGTCCATGGCCTGTCACACAGACAAAGGGATCATTGTGGCATCCGCAACCCGACCTATGGGCCCTCCATGTGTGGCCCTTGAACCGGTATCCAGGGACCTTCCTGTGAAGGTGTTGAACACCGTCGACTCGCCGCCTTTATGCTTTAAAATGGGCATTTTCTTCCAGCTGGTGCTCGAAAAACCATCTAAACCCAGAGTCATGTGAGATATCAGGGGTTCTCTCATTCCTACAGGAGCTGTTGGATGCGGATCGTTCCCTGTCCACACTCAAGGTGTATGTGGCGGCTATTGCAGCGCACCATGTTCTGGTAGCTGGCCAGTCACTGGGAAGAAACGACCTGGTCGTGAGATTTTTGAAGGGTGCTAGGAGGATTAACCCCTCCAGACCTCCTTCTGTGCTGTCTTGGGACCTCTCTACGGTCCTAGGGGCTTTGAGGGGTCCACCTTTTGAACCGCTCCAGTCAGTTGATCTCAAACCTCTCTCGCTGAAAACTGCTCTCCTGTTGGCATTGGCATCTATCAAGCGAGTGGGAGATCTACAGGCTCTCTCTGTGAGCCCGGCATGTCTGGATTTGGTCCTGATGACTCCAAAGTCATCCTCAAGCCCAGGCATGGTTATGTACCAAAAGTGCTCTCAACGCCGTTCAGAGCGCAGGTGTGACATTGTTAGTCCTTCCCCCTTCCACAGAGGATGGGGAGGTTAATCTTCTCTGCCCTGTCAGGGTGCTGAGAATCTATCTGGAGCGTTCTGCATCGTTTAGGCAATCAGAACAGCTTTTTGTCTGCTTTGGTGGTCGATCCAAGGGGGATCCTGTCACTAAGCAGAGACTGTCTAGATGGATAGTGGAGGCCATTTCTATGGCTTATACCTCAGTGGGTCAGGTTTGCCCTATAGGTGTCAAAGCCCATTCGACCAGAGGCATGGCCTCGTCGTGGGCGTGGTCATCTGGGTTTCCCATTCAAGACATTTGTGATGCGGCCGGCTGGGCCTCGCCGTCCACATTTATGAAATTCTATCATATGGAAGTATCTTCCCCGCAGTCGATGGTGTTTTCGGTATGATTAGGGCCCGACAGAGTCCGGTCTTATCATTAATTGTTACTGTGCACAACCACATTCACATATATATATATATATATATATATATATATATATATATATATATATATATATATATATATATATATATATATATATAAACGCTTTTTTGTTGGTTATTTTTTCACATTATAAACCCGCTTAGGCTGGTGGTGTTATCATATTCTGTGACCCAGATGGGGTCGGGATTATGGGTATGATATGTTGGGATTACTGATGTATTCTCCTAGACCTGATGGTGTCTGGTCTGGTATATACATATTACGTGGTTTATGGCTT